>JAWNMU010000013.1:0-37679 GCA_035043665.1 Drosophila quasianomalipes | reverse complement strand
GATTACCGTCTCACATTTATTGTCACTTTGCGAAAGGACTTTCAGATATCAAATATATGCCAATACCTAATTGGGAGCGACTAAGGGCATTATTGGAAGAAGCACAAATGCGATACAATGACTATGTAGGTGTTATGAATTTAGTGCTCTTCGACGATGCCATGTCTCACGTGTGCCGGATCAGTCGAATTTTAGAATCATCCAGAGGATATGCATTACTCATTGGAGTTGGGGGTTCGGGAAAGCAATCGCTGACGCGCCTGGCATCTTTTATCTCTTCCCTGGATGTATTTCAAATTCAGCTAACAAAAGATTATAGCGTAAATGACCTAAAAATCCAGTATTGCCTCTTTATACTCAAAGGCTGGAGTCAAAAGCACAGCATGCTGCTTTCTTATGACTGATTCAGAGGTGGCTCGGGGAACAGTTTCTGGTTCTTGTTAATGATCTGCTGGCATCGGGTGAAATACATGAGCTTTTTCCCGACGACGAAATGGAAAACGTCATTGGGGCTGTGCGCAACGAAGTCAAGCAGCTTGGCATTATTGACAGTCGCGAAAATTGCTGGAAGTATTTTATTGAGAAAGTACGCAGTCTCCTTAAGGTAGTCCTCTGCTTCCACCTGTTGGCGCCACCCTTCGAGTACGATCAAGAAAATTTCCTGCTATTGTTAATTGCACTACCATAGATTGGTTTCATGAGTGGCCGCAACAGGCACTTGAGTCTGTGTCGATGCGTTTTCTT
Organism: Drosophila quasianomalipes; assembly: GCA_035043665.1. NCBI lineage: Eukaryota > Metazoa > Arthropoda > Insecta > Diptera > Drosophilidae > Drosophila > Drosophila quasianomalipes. The sequence goes on along the minus strand of JAWNMU010000013.1, from coordinate 36,935 downwards.
TCTGAGATAACAGTACCGCCAATTGAGTTAGCGCCCTCTGTTTCATTGTTCATGGCATATGTTCATAAAACTGTAAACGATATCTCTGAACTGTATCTAGCAAATGCAAAACGCTATAACTACACCACTCCAAAATCTTTTGGAGCTTATTTCCTTTACTCGAAACTTTTATATGAAAAAGTTAACGCCAATTTGGACCGCTGTTCTCGATTAGGAAAATGGTTTGATTAAACTGGCTAGTTGCACAAAAGAAGTAGATGGACTACAAGATGTACTTAAAGTGCAGGAGGTTGAGCTTAAAGTTAAAAATCAAGAAGCGGACAATCTGATTGTCGTTGTGGGAACCGAGAATGAAAAGGTTTCAGTAGAACGGGCCTACGCTACTAGGGAAGAAAAGAATGTTCGTCAAATTGAAGAAGATGTTGGGGCAAAAGCAAAATTATGTGAGGAAGACTTCCGAAAAGCACAGCCAGCTCTTCTAGCTGCTCAGGAAGCGCTTAATACGCTAAATAAAAATAATTTGACTGAACTTAAATCATTTGGATCACCACCAGATGCTGTTGTTAGTGTGTGTGCTGCTGTATTAGTATTATTTTCTGTTAATGGTAAAATACCTAAGGACCGCAGTTGGAAATCATCCCGTGTGATGATGGGTAACGTGGATAAATTCCTCGACAACTTAATTAATTACGATAAAAAGCATATTCATCCCGAGGTTATAAAAGCCTTAACGCCCTACATTCAAGATCAAGAATTTAACCCGGAAAAAATAATGTCAAAATCATCAGCAGCTGCTGGTTTGTGCTCATGGGTTATCAATATAAACCGATTCTATGATGTTTATCTTGTGGTCGAACCCAAAGAACGAGCTCTGGTTGAAGCGGAAAAGGAATTAACTGATGCAAGAGAAAAGTTAACAGCTTTAAATCAACGACTCAATGAGCTTGAACAAGAATTGAATATTCTACAAATGAAATTCGATGACGCAATGGCAAAGAAACAAAAGTGTCAAGATGAAGCCGACAAAACAGCTTTTACAATCGATATTGCCAATCGATTAATTGGTGGACTAGCAACAGAAAAGGTGCGATGGACAGCGTCGGTGAAAAAGTAATGTTTAAGTTTATAATAGTTTAATAACTCGAATTCTAAAACCCTATTCTTATCAACAGTATTATGTTGGGAATTAGACAATTACCCGGAGACATACTTATTATATCATGCTTTATATCCTATGTGGGATGTTTTACACGTGCCTATCGCACTGAATTGCAACAGAAGATGTGGATGCCTACTTTTAGAAACATGCAGGTAAATTAACATTAAATCATCTTAAATGTACGCTGTAAAGAAGTTTGGCAATGGGGAATTCCTTATCAAGCCTTAATATAGCCATTCCCGTTCATCGGTCTTACCGAATGGGCATGACCATAAAATGATTAGCGAAGTTTAAATTGAGAACTGTGGAAGAACAATGGACGAAGTGACTAGAAGTTATGTGTTCTAGATTTAAGACTTAATGAGATATGTGGACTTATCGATTTTCACTATCAGACGGATGGGCAGACATGACATGACAGCATATGAAGGGCATTACACAAAACAAACATATCTTACAGCAGCGAAAAGAATAATAGCGCCACTATGACATATTTTGTTGCTGATCAAAAGAAAATAATTAGATTATAAATTTTTTAAAATATTATTATTTATTAGTATTCCATCAATACGATAAATGTAGTTTTGCTCTCAGAATTCTTTTCAAGATATTTTTTTTTTTATTTGGAAGTGAAAAGTGCCAAAAAGTAGCAAAATATAATAGCACTATTTTTGCATACTGAATAGAAATCGTGTTTCTAAGATATTAGACTTTGATTATCTTATTATTATTGGTTTTATTTATTATTTCAATCATTAGATTTTAATTAAGTCCAAAATTATTAATATAATAGATCGTAAAACACACTACAGTGGAAAAAAACGAGAAACTATTAAAAAATTATTTTGGATGATTCTAAACAGAAAACAGTCGATTGATTGTATGTTTGACTAAAATAATATCAAATAGGATTAATTATATAAAAACAGTCTGAAAATTTTGACGAAAACGATGACCTAGTGTTACATCAAAAGTTTAATTCGCGAAATCAAATCAAATCCTTTCAAGACAGCAAATAGGCTTTAAAAATATTTAATATAGCTGCGATAGTGCAGATAGTTCGATTATGAACTTAAATTAAAAGGCAGCACCCCAAGAAAGTTTCCTCTTAAACGCGAAGCTTATTGTCAAGCGCATGAAGTTCGCAACGGAACATCTAAATTGGCCAGTTGAATAATTTGGGAATATTTTATGGACAAATGAGAGTAACGTTATTTATTATTGTTATTATTATTATTGGGGAGGGGGGGATTGCACCGCGACCTACGCGATCTATTGTGCCCCTTCTGAGCCTATAGCTCTTCCGTCAGGTCTAGTTCCCGCACGAATGTGATCATCTTTGTTGGGATGAGCTCTTCTATGTCTCTGAAATTCATAACTTGCATCCCTAGGATGCTGCGCCTTCTTCTAGGTTAAGGCGACACATTCTGCTAGCATGTGCATCGAGGATTCCTCCTCTCTTTCACAAAAAATCTGCACAGATCGCTAGTTTTTATACCTAGTTTAGATAGGTGACTTGTTAGTCTACAGTGTCCTGTCAATAAACCGGTAAGTGTATCCTATGGCTGTTCTTTCCCATGGTTATAACTTTATTTAAATCGTCTAAAATTATAGCCTCTTAGGAGACATCTGTCTTGTCGGAGTCCTGCTGCCTCTGACCAGCTCTGTTGTCGCCTCTGTCTCTCCTCATTTCTAAGTTCCAGTCGTATAGCGTGTCTGTCTCCCTATGCCACAATAGGCTTGTCCATTCCCACATTCAGAATCGTCCATTCCCTTTTGTTACTCATACGAACTGTGAAATTTCGCTCAAATATGTATTAGGCTACCATTTCGTCCTCGGTTGCATTAGCAGTGGCAGTTAATTTGAAAGGATATGATGATTTATGGCTTAGGATATGATTGGCCCCAGCTCCTTCTGCCGACATCTGTTGGAGCCTAATGGTATAGTGGAGTGGTGTGAGCTCCATTAAGGCTTCAAGGGCCATTGTTGGGCAGGTGCGCATTGCTCCTGTAATACATACGAAGGCCATTCTTTGCAACTTTTGCAATTGTCTGTTCACGGTGATCAGCCAGGCCCAGTCGCGCCATGCTATCACCCCATAGGTCAGCATGGATCTGACTACCATGAGGTATAGCCATCCAAATATCTTTGGTGATGTACCCCATGATTTTCCGTCTACACCCAGAAATTTTACCTCCCTTCTTGTTTCTAGTAGGGCTCCTGAGAGACATATTTGCCTCATTCTTTGTAATTATTATTGTTATAAATAACGTGGAAAAATGCAGAGTAAACGCAGTTTCTAACTAAGGTTTATTATACGTGAGAAAGTCTTTTCTTGTTGAAGTATTGACAGCAACTTAACTTAGAAGAATACAGTGCAAAAAGAGAAACACAATACATGTGTGACCAGAGCTTCGATATTAATCGATGTAGCGATACATAAAAATTTTACAGCGGGGGTCGATAGTACCGATACTTGGGGATGCCAGCAGTCGACCAGATGACAGCCCCCTGGTTTGAATCTTACGTGAGTAGAGAGATAGAGTTAAATTAGAAAGAAAGAGATGAGCATAGTATAATCGAAAATTATCTGGTCGAGGCCTAAAAAAGAATAAAAGGCCAAAGGCCACTTCAACAACAAAAACATTAAGATGCCCATAACCGCAACAACATCCAAAAAACATCTAAGTGCCGACCAGCATCATCTACATCAACATTTAAACATCACCCACAACAAGAAAAACATTTACGCATCAACCGGAACAACAACAAAAACATAAGATTAAAAACTACAACAATAACGATCAAGTGCCAACTACAACTAATACATTAAAAAGCCTCGACGACAAAAAACAGCTGGAACTACAACATATCATAATAACGAACAACATCGACAGCACAACAACCACCAACAGTTGCATTCAACATTTGCGTACTGGATTGGAATAAGATACAAAATCCGATTTTTGCTCAAAAGTTTACGCGAGTCAGTTCTATTTTTGTCCAATACTACTACATTATCACTAGATCGCGGATAAGGTATATTTTATACCCTGATACCGAAGTTGTCATAGTATGCTGTCTGTCCGTCTGTCCGGCTGTCTGTGCTACGTCCACCAGGGCGTTAGGAAATCGATAAAATCGATATTTGCAAATCGATAAAGCCACATATCTCCCACAATTTTAATGCTATCGTCACCAAATTTGTAAGCCAGCCACCAAGTTTTAAAAGTTTGTTACTGGTAACTCCCTACGCGATTGATAAAAAATTGGATGACCACGCCCACTCCCCACTCCGACTCCCTAAACCAAAACACTTGTTAGTGTAAATCGGTAAGACCATATATCTCACACAATTCGAAAGCTGAAGTCACCAAATTTGAAAGGTATATTGCTAGTAACACCCCTTAAAAAATCCGGAAATAATACGTTTGGACACCAAATTGTCAAAATCAGTATTTCTTGGTTACACCCACCCTGTTCTTTGCTACCTGTTGTCAGCTTTTATTACGTACCGTACGACGTTTTTACCGTACGACTGCAACGTTATTATTTGAATTTTTTGTCGGTCAGAGCGCATGCCTAACGCCCAGCTCTCCCACCTAATTTACGTTTTGCCTCAGTGATGGGCAACCTCTGTTAGTGTTGCTGCAGCAGCAATCAGAGATACAGAACTTGTTTGTCCGATTTGTGAGGAACCATATAGCCATTGCACATATGTATATGTATATGTATATGTATGGATGTGCACGCGAAACTACTCATATGTGTGCATTAAATGTTATATGCGCCCCTCACAAATAACTGAATCAGGTCGAGAGTCTCGCCCTCTCTTTCTAACGCAGCTAGTCAGCCATTTGAGCGTGTCTGACACACATGTCCATTAGGACATGTGCCGTTAGTGTGTGAGGAGTAATGCGGGTGCAATATTGCTGTCCATACTCACACTGACGGTAGACAATGGTTGACGCCAGCAAAAGCACAGTGGAAAATGACCAAAACAAGATCATGCCACCGAAAAGGTCGCGACAGCTTGGTACAGATCCGTCAAAAGGTGTCAAACAAAGGACTATAAAAGAAGCGGCGCGGGAAGTTATGAAGCGGTTCAGTGCGAATCTATGAAGCGAGTCTGTGCAAATTTAAAAGACGTTGTAACGAACGAAGTTATCTGGATCAAGATCAACGCGATAGAGTCTGCGCGATATGTGTGCGCGTAATACGACAAAGACAAAGTGCAAGGACATAGTGCGCCGAATGATTCTGACGCTATCGAAAAATACGAGGCTGAAGGATCACGCAGGACATTAAGGTCCTGAAATTATGTGAGCAGCGTGTATCCTTGCCACGCTTGAATTGTGACAACAAGAGAAATCCGATAAATGCGAAAGTGAAGCAAGCGAGGCTTGGCCTGTGATTAGCCCGAGAATGTGACATGCGAATCCTGACTCCCAAGAGTACTAGGGACAATTCTTGAGGAAACAAGGAAACCGCGAGTCCTGGTCAGCATCAGGAGTGCTATACGAAATCTCTGTCGTATAGTCGGGCAGGCCGAGATCTTGGAATTCCATAGGTTGCGGGGCGGAGTGCCTTGCGACCAGGAGCTCCTATCGAATCTAACCAAGTATATCAATGAACTGTGACACACCACGGAGCAAACATTAAATGAACTACTAAGACTAAAAGTGAATAAGTGTCATTGTATAGAACGCAAGGTGCAATGAAATAAAACCATTTTTAATATATATAAAACAAGGTCTTATTTAATTATTGCAAACGCAATCAATTATAAATTTGCTGCACGAACCCAAGTGGAATGAACTGTAACATTGGATGCCATACGCAGACAATTTGAGGGAGTGGTGTGGTACACACGAAAACAGACTACCATATAGCACAAGATTATAGGAATTAGATGCGAGTTAATGGTAGACAATCCCTCGCCAGAGAAATCGAAGATGTTGCGGATGCGAGAGATTCGACGGAGAATAGTAACCATAAGGGAGCAAATGACACCGACTATGTCCCAGGAAAACCCCAAAGTAGCGAAACAAGTCCAGAAATGGAATTTTCGCTTCGACGCCACCACTAAGCCTTTGGAATTCCTGAAACAAGTCGAGCGGTCAGCCGATACCTACAGACTTAACCTGAACCTAATTCCCAGGGGCCATGCCCGAGCTACTCCAGAAAATGGCTCTTAAGTGGTATATTGCCAACAATCAGCACTAGACGAAATAGGTAGCATTCCTTTAAAGCTTTTCACGAGTATTTTTTACCAGGAGACTGCGTCGAAAACTTTGAAGCGACCAAGTTAACCGAATTCTGGCAAGTGGTTCACGAGCCATTTTAGTTGTATACGGGGAAAATGCAGACGTGGTCATGCGGCCACAGACATTGCAATATACAATAATAAGCCTCCCGGACTCTACGAGCTTACGCCAGGCCATATCAATGCAACAGTTTGGCAGAATTGATGCATTTGGCCGAGGCGTTCGAGGAGCTCGAAACTGACAGAGAAAAGCTGAGACAGCAGAGCCGGCACGGAATGAGACGAGCTACAACACACAACAAGCGAATGCATATGGAGCCACAACGACGACGGAGTCACCACACATGTGTCAGGATGCTACAGATTACAACCAAGGGGAGATCGATCAAAGACACCAATCGACCACGATTTATGGCAATGGCGGAGAATACATACAACCAAGCGTATCATGAGCATACCGAAGCCGACACGCAAACCCAAAAGATGGATACTGGCAGACACCGGTGGAAAAGTAGAGTCCGAGCGGTGGCAGAGCATTTACAGTCCCACGAAAAGGATTCCATTCGCAACCAGCTACATTTCAGAGGGTCCTCGATAAAAAAAAAAAAAAAAAAAAAAAAAAAAAAAAAAAAAAAAAAAAAAAAAAAAAAAAAAAAAAAAAAAAAAAAAAAAAAAAAAAAAAAAAAAAAAAAAAAATGATTTACAAGTTGTGGATGAATTAATTTACCACTCTACAAAATTTGTTCATAATGAGACAGATTGTAATACCAGAGCTTTTGTTCCATGGCATGCGTAAATTAGCGGTCAATCACCACGATCAACCTACATCATCTCATTGTGGTATAGCCAAGAGCTTAGAACTAACACGTCGCAAGTTTTATTGGCCACGAATGGTTGCTGACATTCCAAATATATTCGAAACTCTGAGTTATATAAGCATTCGAAATATCCATCTCAAGCAGTGAAAACACGAATGGGAATCAAGTCATAATAAGTGAGAGACCATTCCAAAGGCTGTATGTAGATTTACAAAAAGGGAAATATTGGAATTTTTTATTAACATTCCTGAAACAGTGAGGAAATTTGAAGACTATTTTGCTGTTCCTGAGATAACTGTAAGTATTAATGGAACTCAATTTAAAAGCCATGAATTCACTACATTTCTCTCAAAGCATGGTGTAAAGCATATCTGTACCGCTGTTTACTCACCTCAATCAAATGCTGCAGAACGAGTTAATCGGTCGATCAACGCTGCGTTAAGATCGTATGTACGACACGATCAGAGAGATTGGGATTTGTACTTAAGTAGTATAAATTGCTCCTTAAGAAACCACCTTCACCAGACTATTGGACAGTCACCCTATTTCGTTGTGTTTGGACAATATATGCTCACTCACGGGAAAGATTACTTGTTGCTTAAAAATTTGAATTTACTAAGCGAAGGCGCAATCAAGTTGAATCGAGCTGACGAGTTTGCTAAATTACGTTCGGATATCCAAATCCATATGAATAAAGCTTATGATACAAATCAGAGATCATATAATTTACGTGCTAAGCTACGTCCATTTGATTGGGCATATGGTTATTAAACGAAACTTTTGTATTAGATGACATGCATCACTATTGAACAATGAGATTAGCTCCTATTGGAACCAAAGTTTATGTAAAGAAAAGGTTAGGAAACTCATACCTTTTAGAATACCAGAATGGCAGAGGTAGGTTCATTTCATTTGAAAGACATATGGTAGTTGTTTGAACACCTTTCTTCAGCTTTTTCTCTTCGTCTTACAGACTTAGATTAAACCATGTAGTGATGTACATATATGCGCACTAATATTAACAAGAAATAGAACAATTATATGTAACGTTTTTTAAGACGCAAATGTAACAACGATCAGCCTGTAAGCACACATCTAAACGGCGTTGAGTAATAATGCGTTGCGGACAAAACAACCATTTGCCATTAATTAACAATTCTGAATAAGTGACCTAATTAGCAACAAAGTTGGGCATCGGTACGTTGACCTTACCCCAGTTAGTTCCGGCCCATTCATTTCAACCACCAATTGACGACGTATGAGACAAAATTCTTAATGAAAACTAACCCATGGCATCAATCGCATGGAAGCTCTTTTTATTAATTTTAATTGAAAGAAACCGATACTAAAACTGTGAAAATTGCGTTCCCCACCAATATTGGATAGAAATTGTGTAAATAAATTCAAACCGGCATAGCATACTATTTAAATGTCGGCACGTGGCTGCTACCATAACATAAATTGTGATCACTTACAGTGTGATGCGCACTGCATAATTGGAAACTTGCACAGTTGGCCAGTTCGAGCGCGACAATGCCGCCAACAGTTACTTCCACAATTAATGAGAAAATCTGTTGGTTGTACAATACGAGAATAAATTTTTAAACTCACCTCCGTATCCATAAGGTCCACGTGCAGCAGTACAGCCTCTTTATGGTGCAAGTCAGCGCCGAAGTCTCGGACGATCAGATTTTGTAATTGTAATTATTAGTGCACGTGCTCAACATCTTGTGGCATAAAGTGCACCGACTTGGTACAAGTAACGGATCCTATGTGAACGGTGGTTGGTAAAACATCATGAACAAATAGTGACCACTGCGTAAAGCTATATTATTTAGTAAGGCCATACAACATAGTTAGCTTTATATTAAATTGCTTTTAATGAATTTTACAAAGCGTTAGCTAAACTTTTTGCTATCAGCTGTTATATTGTCTAATCGTTAGAACTTACCTTGTAACGTCGTCCGTCTTCATGCCTCTCGACTACGATGGGCTAAAATAATGACCATATAAAAGATAAATGCAATAACTGCTTGATTTAAATTTAGCTTCAATTACAAATACATATAGTCAAATGCTGCTTTGTAGCATACGTTTATTATTGAATAATTTGTATCTGAAAATTAGTTGAAAATCTTAAAAAGAATTGATAATGATGCAAACACGAAATTTGCAAAAAATAGTAATTAAAATCATTTTGAGGAATTAATTGCGGATAAAATAGTTGAATAGGCTTCTGATATAAATATGGTTTTGAATCTTTTAATAAGGTAAATGCACCGACCATTAGTCTTTACAGATTTGGGCGGCTAAAGGAAGAAGAACATCAAAATCTCATCGCCCCATTCAGCTCTGTCTAAACGGCTTGGCTACTGTAAGAAAAATCACCCACACCTGATTTTTCTTTGCGTAACGTTCGTTATCAATTAATGCTTTTAACTTGGGGCAACGAATAACGTATAGCTGGCACGTGAAACGCCAACAGCCACAAGCAATTTGATTGTCGCGAAGTTTCGTATAGCCTCCGTCCAAATCCCCACAAAACCGTTAACCTCTCTGAAATCTCCTGTACTCAAGGTCAACCACCATCCAATATTTGAAATAGTTCAGTGCTTAATGTTAATAATTATTAGGAATTGCGGGTGGTCAAGTCAGTTTTTGCGGTGCCTGACCAGCAATCAATACCTGCGCAAGAAAAATGGCTTAAGTTGACTACCGCTATCTGCAAACATACATGCTTTTTGGATAGCTTTCATCCTTTCGGAATTAATAGTGTAACAGGCTTCATGTCCACGTCTACAATAAATACCACCGCTACCTGAGCCGTACCAAACGTAGGCTTTGCAGATCAGCACTTGGTGGATTAAAAGTTCGCCACTTGCCTAAGCCATTTCATAACGAAGAGCAACTACTGATCGATTACCGTAGAATCAGATATTGGTTTGAGGCCGATCAGCTGATTGATATAGCCTCAGCCGGCCGATCAATTGCACGCCGCTCGAGAGAGCGAGATGAGTCGCTGCAGTAGAGGCGATGTGCATAAATTCGAGTAGCTGCGTAACGTTGTTCGCTTACCGTCCAAACTGCGCCGCCGATAAAGTTAACTAGAAATAATATATTTCTCCAGCTTGCTAAATGACATAAATCTGAAATATGTTAACAACTCGTAATCAATTAAAGTTCTTTGATGCTGCTGCCAAAACCACCGTTAACTAAAACGATAAATGATTTTGAATTCTTTTCTCCTTTAAGAATATTAGTATTGTTATTTAGTATATCTATAAACCAGGTAATAAATTTCTAAATAAATACCGCACTTGCTGTTAAAAGAATGAGACTATTCTTGGTAGATTATTTCGACACGTTTCTCTTTCCGAAGCCAATTCTTCAAATTATTTCCTTGCACACATAAATTCCACCAAGCGTGTTTGGTAACCTGGTTAAGCACTAATGAAACATGTCCTTCGTGTAGACAGCCGTGTAGACTTTCCCAGTTAAATGTATGTCGAAAGTCAGTTATCAGGACAGCACATTCAAGTTCTTCGAACAGTTCGTGGTGGCCATCGAACAGGTGCCACGCCTAGGAATAGACCTAATACCAGATCCAATAACCAACGAAATAACTCTGGCGCACAGGTTGACAGGCCCAATACTAATTAGGATGTCAGGAATAGACACGATTCATCCAATGCTTAGCACCATCATTTTTGACCCACCGCATCATTTACTATAACAAATGTTAATACTTCGAGCAACATTGTAGCATTGACTGACAAGATCAGTTTAGCTATAAGAAGCCTTAATCTTTATAATAACCATCAGGAAGCAAGAATTGAATTAGGAGTTGAGCAAAATAATTTAACGAATTTAAATAGTAACATTAATCAAGTGATTCGAGCAGCTTTAGATAATCGAAGCACTGATTCCATTGAACGACCCGACAAAGTCTCAAGAATTATTTCGAGTTGGCATGTACAATTCTCTGGATCCTTTAATGAAATTTCTGTGGAAGATTTTATTTACCGGATCAATTGCTTGGAAGCGAACGAAATTGCCTGTAATCGCAAATGTACTTGTGAATTTGCATATAGTTCATGGACGGTTTCGTAGAATATATTAGTTATGTCGAACTTGCATTACAGTTCTACTGATCAGTTTGCAATAAAAGATAATCAACGCTCGGATGAGGAGATAAACGATTCTTTACGATCTCGGAAACAGCACAATGGAGAAAGTCATTAAGTGATCAATTTTTGGATGCTATCCTGTGTATTGCTGATGCACTGCGAGAACCAATGACAGATCGGGAGTTAGTGGCTAATATTAAAAGAAACCTTAAGCCTGAATTGAGGCTAGAACTACTTCATGTGGCTACACCCAATATAGCAACTCTTCGAACTGAATGTCACAAGCACGAACAATTCTGTTTAAGTATGCCTTCAAAACGTGTGCCTCGGCCAACTAACACCAGGCGTTTTCTTAATGAAGTCATGCATGAGGAAGAATCGATATATACTTCCCATACAGATACTGCAGAAGCAACCGAGATAAATGCAATACGATCAGTTGATAGGATAAAATGTTGGAATTGTGATGAGATAGGTCATAGATATCAAGATTGTATAAAAACCAGACGCGTATTTTGCTATGGTTGTGGCCGTCTTGATACTTACAAACCGACATGTCCTAAGTGCAATCCCGTATCGGAAAACTTGCAACAGGATGTCCACCGAGCATAATCAGTGGATATCCACCTACAGCCTCGGATCAACTATCAAACAATGGAAAATACTCAACTTGTACCCCACAAATTCCTAACAATAACACGAACTTATCTAAGAATCTAAGATTCAAACCGTTGCATGTAAAATTGAAAGAATATTACCAGCGTAGAGCGGAAATATTCTGTTTGAAAATAAAGCCACCCACGGTGACCGCCACTCACAAGCAGACCTTCGCTGGCCGTTGGCAACACACCGTCACCTTGGTGTGTGTATGGGAGGAGGACGTGTGGCTGCCACCACATGAAGAAACAGCGACCACCTACATGTCTGACCAACCAACAGCCGATCTCGAGGCCAGACACGCCCGGTGGAGTCACCACCACTACCACCGGAATGGAGCCGGCCACCGTTTATGCGCCAGTCCTCATGCCCCGAGGCGAGTACCAGATCATCCTGGACAACGCTTCAGCATCAAAGCTCGGCATCGGAAGGCGAGGATGGATGGCAGGAACTGCCACCGTCTGCTAGGCCACCCGGCGTATTGGGTTGGCCAAGCCGCCGTGGATCAAGGATCGTGTGGCATCAGGGATACCGTTATAGAGTGAAAACATCTCTGGTTTGACACCATAAATTAGACCAGCAGATAACAAATAACAAAGAACAGGTGGGTGTAGTCAAAAAGTAGTGTCCAATTTTGTCTTTCAAATTGCTTCGAAATTTGGTAACAACCATGAACGAGGCGAAATCGATCAAAGCGTTGCATGATAACAACATAAATGAAATGTTATCTGCGCTGAATAACATTGGGATTACAACAGAGACTCGGAATCCCGTACTTCTTTGCATCTTGACTTTAGATCGGCAAACTCATATACTAAGTCAGACTCACTCAAGAACTAAGTCAGTTTTTGATATTTTTGGATAAACGATTTGTTGCATTAGAAGCCATGGTTGCAGTGCTGCTACGAAAAATTAGCACCAACCAAAATATATGCGCATTGGAACAGAATACATTTATATTTCTGTGAAAACCCAAACCATGCTACATTTAAGTGCAACGAGTTCATTAAGAAGATCCCACCAGAAATATTAAATTGGGTTCAAAATCAGAAACTACAGTGACTCACTTGCTCATTTTTACCTGTGCCTAGCAAAAAATTTAAAGTGCTATAAAATTTAAACAAAGAAACCAACGCAAAATGTTTAAATGTCAATTTGTTGCATGTTATATCACGTTTGAAAAGAAACTTTAGTTTTTATTAAAATATTAATTAATTAATTAAAATTAGTCAAAAACTGAAAAAATATCCAAAATACATGTCACAGCTGATTTTGATCAGTCTTAAAAAGTAACATATTTCGCATATAAAAACTTAAATAAGGATGTTAATACTTTGTATGATATTCTTTAGCCTTAACAACTTAAGCCGTTATTCATGGAAGATACCAACTTCCGGGTAGTTTCTGACTCGTTTTTGCTCCACTCATCCAGCAGAGCATTCTTGAGATCGGATCTGTGATTCCTGATGTTATTTTCCAGCAGAGCCCACAAATGTTCAATAACATTTAAACCTGGAGACCGGGCCAATGGAATTATCATGTGGGGGCAGTTCCAGATAAGCCAGGACTGTACTAATCCGGACTTATGATTGGTTGTTGTCCAGGTCGTTGGACTGGTAGAACCGGAAAGTACGTCGGATTTCTAGCTTCTCGGCACTTTGCAGTAAATTTTCCTTTAATATATTGAGGTACACATTCTTGTCCATTGTTGTTTCAGTGGACACCAAAATTCCGAGGCCGGCTGCCGAGATACATGCCCATACCATGACACTTCCGCCTCCGTGCTTCACTGTTGCTTTTAGGTTTTTGGGACTTAACTCAGTATGGGACTGTCGCCACACATAATTCCGTACGTCCGAGCCAAAATGTTGAATTTGGACTCATCTGCAAATATGACTGTGTTCCAGAACTCCAAATCCTTGTCCAAGTGGGTTTTGATGAACGTCATCCTAGTCCCTTTATTTTTCCCGCTTATAAAGGGCTTCTTCCGTGGAACCCGTGCATGAAAGTCATGTTTGCGCAGAACCTCGCGCACAGTTTCCACACTGCACTTTTTCCCCATTTCATCCTCCCCTGTTGAGTCAGTTTTGGAGCCGATAACTTGGGATTTTCCCTTATTTTCCTGATGATCCTCCGCTCATCCTGTTCGGTGAAAATCTTGTTTGGTGCAATTCTGTCCCTGTCCTCTATCCGATTTTCGTCGGCGAAGCGCCGAATGATGTAATATACAGTTGACTTGCTTAGATTGACAATTTCAGCTATTTGGTGATGTGAATATCCGATCTTGAAGTGTTCCAGGATGAGATTCCGTTGTTCAATGGTAGTCCGTTTGCCCATAGTCCTTGTTGGCTGGTTGCACCCGAGATGCAGGATATAACTAATCTGACTACGAAGGATTGGTCTATTTATACCGAAAATGATCAACCTGACGTAAAAAATCCGGGTTTTATGGCACCCAGGTGTCCATAATGCCACTGTTGGAAATAAGAAGTGACCATATATTAAGGTACTTTTTACATAACCCGACATAGCGGGTGGGAAACCCCAGTTTATTGGGGGTCTTTCGAATTTTTGAAAAATAATGTATAATTAGTTAATGGCAGGCAATTCAAATTTTGCTACACACTGGTCAAACTAAGCCGTGAGTCACAGTATGTGTACAATTTTTAGGCGCGATCATACTGCAAAAACATGCCAGAAAAGCGATTGTTTTAAGGGCAATAAGAATCACAACACTCTTCTACATTTGGAAGTCAGACCTGAATACAAAACAATAGCATCGGCAAGTATTGTACAAACAGTTTATGTACTTCTAGCCACAACACTAGTCCTTATTGAAGGAAACAATGGACAAGTGGGAGAATTTAGAGCCCTACCCGACTCAGGCTCGCAAGTCAATGCCATCTCGGAGAGGACATTAAACATTTTGAATCTAAGTCGGCAAAGGTCTGAATTACAAATTAGTGGAATTGGCGGACAAACGCAAACAACAAAAGCACGAGTTTATGTTATGCTTAAATCATCACATCATAGCAAGTTCAACTACCTCACGTAGTAGCAGATCAACGAGCTCAGAAGATCGAGATTACTTTGGCGGATCCCGATTTTGACAAACCGGAAGAATTGACATACATCTAGGAGCGGAATATTATTTCGAAATCATTCAAAATAATCATTTAAAAATTGGAAGAGGAATGCCTGGGCTACAAAAATCCAAACTAGGATGGATTATAGCCGGAAAAGTTCAAGATGCATCTTCCACAGCAAGCACATGCTCAATGCTGACTAAAGAAGATAAGGTTGATCAGCAAATAGAAACATTTTGGGAACTGGACTCATTCGAAACCAAAACACCTTTCAATCCTCTGGGACTCTTCTCCAATGGTCATGAAGGCAAAAATATTCATGCAACACCTGACAAGGAACGTCGTGGGAGCAAAAAACAAGCTTCAAGAGCTAGAGAAAAAGATATTTACCGAAATGGCTCAATCTACAATAATGCAGGAATGCACTAGTAGAGGAGTTCAATTTAAGTTCATACGTCCTCGAGCGACACATTTCGGCAGACTATGGAAAGTTGCAGCAAAGTCAGGCAAGCATCTCCTATTACAAAATATGACAACTGCGAATTTAACATCTGAAGAGTTGGAAACCGTCATAGATCGAGATACTCTATTTTCGCTCTTTAACGACGCTAGGACAACGATGGCAAGCAGTGTCAAAGTTAAAACAATCATTTTGGCCCCACGAATAACTTCAGAAGCTTCAAAAGTGGCGAATGTCGTCAGCAATCATCAGAGTAGGAGCACTGGTCCTACTGAAAGAAGACAACACGCCAGTCTTACAATGGCCCAGGGGTGGAATACTTCGAATTTACCAATGAAAAGATAGCTTCGTCAGGATTGTCAAAGCAAAAACCTCCAAATGAATTTTTAAGCGAGAAATTCAACATCTAGCTCCTCAATTTAACCCACCCACAAGCATCCAGTAGATGATCCTATGGAAAACGAGGAATCAGATGAAAGCTCACATCCTAAGAAAAGAAGGCAGATTAATATCGGTCCCTTGGCTACAACGACGTTGGTTATTTTGCTTCTATTGTCGCTAAAATTGGCATAATCGATAAACATAACTTAGTTCGGATCAAAGCCTGGCATTTTTTTTTTTAATTGGAAAAATTCAATTAGCAGTAGCTGATTGTGGACGACAGTAGCCTACTTGGACTTAAAACCCTACTGGACTGACATATGTAGATTCATTTTTGAGAGGTGCTACAAGGATATTGACCAAATGTATTCAAATCAATTTTTCCTATCATCTCAGAGGACATGCTCATGGCCTGCAAAATGATAAACGCAGTAGGCGCTGTAGTCGACAATCATGTCATCAATAACATTGCCATTGGTATCAACCTCAACACTGGATCAATACAATCTGGTACCAATACCGAGCTACAAGCAAACATGGATTTCAAGTATTCAAAGTTCGAACACCGTTCATTGCCATTATCAATTATCGAAAGAAATTTTGTGATTTCATTTGCTACAGTAAACAATGACTTTTCTCTATCGACATTCGCTGCGAAATGTAACTGTTCCTTAACAAAACAGATGCATCATGTCAGATTAAAAGTATCAATAAAATATTTATGTGGCAAAAATGTATAGAATGAACCGTTGAATATTTGCAATAAAGACTCCGTTAAAATTTTCTGCAGTCTGCACCGATACCTCTCGACGGCTTCTTTATGGTTGTTCCTGTTGCCAGGATGAACACGAGGCCCATATTTAATAACAAACGGATACTCAACAGGTTACGGAATTGGAACCTTATTCCCTTTCGTTCAAAATTATTCAAGTGTATAAAAATCGGTATGATGCAAAATGTATTTTGATTTTTCTATACTTGAAAATTTTCGGCTTTCGCCTTGAACTTAGGACCGACTAACTCGTGATCAACCACTGTTCACACAAAACCCTTCTCCACTTCAGTCCTCCAAGGTCTCATTCGATTATTTGCTACTACCACCAAGATCTGTACCAATGTCGGCTCCATGCAGGCTTACGCCAAACACTTCTATGCACACCATTGTACCTTCCTACTCACTAAAGTTTCAAAATTTATATTACAAGTAACATAAATCATCTACTTTAGCGGTAATGTATAGGTGTACAACTTAAGTGCCATCCATTTTAAGGGCTAGTTGCTTCGGCAGCTAAGACGAATGTCAGCAATGCTAACACCCTCGGTGGGTTGGGATTCATGTCACCGCGCATACAATCACCAATGCATCCGTCTGGTGGGCGTGGCGGTCGTGGTGGGTCGCGTGGTGGACGAGGTGGTTTTCGAGTTACGCGCGATCGTGAACTTTTAAGCAAGATTATCAAGATTTGTGGTGGTCCTTACAAAGGTGCCGTTGGCATTGTTAAGGATGCAACTGAGAGCACAGCTCGCGTTGAATTGCATACGTCGTGTCAAACGATTTCTGTCGATCGCAATCACATTGCGAGTGTCGGTGAGCCCGGCAAAGAGGGCAGCGTATCCACATATGGTGAACGCACTGCAGCACGCACTCCGGGTTATGGAGCACAAGCATTGGTTGGCAGTCAGACTCCCAATCCACAAACACCGGGAGCCAGTCTGGACTCCTCCATGGGTGATGATTGGCGTACCACGGACATTGAGGTGCGCATTCACACCCACGATGACACGGATCTTGTTGGAGTTTGCTCCGTATTTCTGCGCCAGGAGGATCGTAGCGTATCCATTGTCAGTGAGCATCTAGCTCCTGTTCCGTCCAACAGTGGTGATGAATTCAAGGTTATCTATGGGAGGAAAAGAATCTGAGGGTAAAGTTTTGTCCAAGCAGGAGGGCGATGTTCTCGTTTGTAAGATAAACGATGAAGTCAAAATGATACCCATTAATCATTTGTGCAAGATTACAGGAGGAGGATGATTTGGCCGAAATTGTGCAGCTAGTGGGCAAAACGTCGCTCAATGAGTCGGACAAGATAACGTTGGAGGTTGCCCGCATCCTTAAGGATGATTTCCTGCAGCAGAACTCGTACAGTCAATACGACTGCTACTGTCCCTTCTACAAGACGGTGAGCATGCTCAAAAATATGATTACCTTTTACAAGCACACCATTATGGCGGTGGAACAAACAAGCGGTCAGGAGGCACACGTTACTTGGGACTGAGCGATAGATGTCCTTTATGGGCTGGCCAAGTCTAAAGTAAGCAGATGGTATCATCCGCAGTGTCGTAAATAAGATAATATTATGACATGATATATGTAAGCGCATAGATAACTATTGATTGGGTCAACTGAAAATAGAATAACTAGTCCTTATATATAAACTATGCATTTTTACTCAATAAATCAGTACGAAAAGATCTCTTTGCGTATTTACATCATTCAGCCCAATTTGTTCCAAGTACCGATTGCTGCGACATGAACTTTGCTTTTGGTACATGAACCGGTAGCATACCCATAGAACTGACATTCAAGAGTCAATTCTTACATAATCTTTGCTAAGAGAAATCATTTGTTGTCCAAAGACCATAAAATAAGGCTATTCCCCAATCGACTGGTGTATAGAATTACTAATAGAGCTGTTGATACTACTTAAGAAGGTTTCCCACTCACACTGATCATTACGACTGTAGGTTCCTAAAGCTGCATTAATCAAATGATTTACTCTTTCAGCGGCGTTCGACTGTGGTGCATTGGCGCTTGTAAATACATGTTGAATACCAAAACTTAATAGGAAATCGTCAAAAACACGGTGAGTATGATGATCTAAAATTATACAAAATTCCAATATAACCCTTATTTTCGCGGGAAACAGACTAAAGAAGTCAAAATATTACAGCTGAAATGGTCTGTCGCTGGTAATTCGAGCACCCATTGGAGGTTTGAGAGATTGAGTGGGGTATTTAGTCGTCTTATATATATAACACTTGCTAATCTAGTTACGAACATCAACAACCAGCGCTAGGCCAAGGCAAGGCATTTCGTTGTTCCACAGTATGTAAAATTTTGTTGATCATTAGCTGAACATATCATCCTATTTCGCAAAGACTCGGGCACGAACAATTTCCAAGAATCGTAAACTTGATCGTAAGTGCCGTCAGAGAAATCTTTGCGATGATAAATGTAACCATGAACTACTTCATACTCTGGCATTTTCGATA
This sequence comes from Drosophila quasianomalipes, assembly GCA_035043665.1. Lineage (NCBI taxonomy): Eukaryota > Metazoa > Arthropoda > Insecta > Diptera > Drosophilidae > Drosophila > Drosophila quasianomalipes. Next base: position 17,710 of record JAWNMU010000013.1, on the reverse strand, counting down.
CGTTAAACTTATCTAGCAAAGAACAGTATTTTGCTGACTAAAATGCGTCAAATTGAAGATCCAAAAAAGTGCAAAAGTCCCATCATGTCTATCACATTCTTACGAAGACTTTGCTAAATCAGGAGAATCGACGTGCAACAACTGGACTATCGACTGCAAAAGGAGATGAGCAAACTGAAACAAAATATGGTAATGCCCATTCAAAGATGTCAAGCAATTAACTCTATATTTAAAATCTTCAATTGGAATGTCATTAGCTAATCCGCTAAACTTGATACAGCAATTAGAAATGACGTTCGAAAATCGTTCAGGATATTAAGCTACTCCGTGTGCCGCCATCACTCTGCTAGAGTGCGTGTGCTTGGTAGCCGCCTATTCAACCAATATGAGCGACTTTTCCGACACCGCCACTGACGGCGATGCGCCAGATACTGCAGTTCATTGGTGCTCGCCGTTTCTTGCCCGGCAGACCAGCGAATACCGCTATAATCTGCGATCCCGCCTGGCGAGCAGTAACAGCAACAACAGCAACGCCAACAATGCAAGCATAATGGCAAATACTAGCAATACCAACAGCTACAACAATTACATCAACAAGAACACCGTCAACAACAAAAACAATGTCGACAAAAACATTCAGAACACCAACAATGACAACAACAACACTAATAAAAACACCAAAAATAACATCAATATCAACGTCAATAATTTCAACTGAAAACAAAAAAGAAGAAAAGTGCGACAGTTGAAGAGGAAATCGACTTGGATGCAGTGCCGTCTATTTCTGCTGGAGCTCGTTCAGCACTACAAGCGCTCGAGAATCTGCTATCAGATTCTGACGCAGATGTCGGGTCGGTCGGCATGGAAGAGATGGTCCCACCGAGGGCTTCTCGTAATCAAGTTACTCCCGATGAGGACCCCAATCTAAGCATAACCGCCCAGATACGCGATTTTTCTCTATCAAACGCACCAAATTTTGACACTGTTGAAATTCGGCCAACAAGACCTTTGGACGCCCATTATACGAGTTCGTTGTCATGCCCTTTGTGCTTACCAATGTTCCTGATTCAATATCCAGACTGATGGATAAAATAATTCAGGATCATTTGAGTAAGGAGGTATTTATTTACTTAGATGACTTACTAATTATTTCAGGTTCCTTTGATCATCATCTAGAAGTCCTGTCATTAGTTTCGTCTCATTTAACTCGCGCTAATCTCACCCTTAATGTCGAGAAAAGCAAATTCTGCAGATGTGAGGTTAAGTATCTGGGACATGTAATAGGTAATGGCATCATTAGTACCTACCCAGATAAAATAGCAACTGTAAGGGGCTTTCCAATACCACGATCAGTAAAGCAAGGTCGTAGGATGGTATCACAAATTTATCAGAAATTATGCTGTTATCTCGTCTCCATTGTCTGATACTCTAAGGTCAAAGCGCAAATTTGAGTGGACTAAGGAAGCACAACTGGCTTTTGAGTCCTTAAAGATTCATATGTGTTCGGCTCCGGTATTGCATAGTCCAAACTTTGCAGAGCCTATCTCTATACATTGTGGCTCCAGTTATACTGGGGTGGAGTTGTATTAATGCAGACCAATATTGAGGAGGTGAGGTACCAATTGCTTTCATGTCAAAAACACGTAATCGGTGCCAAAGGCAGTATACGGTCACGGAGAAACACTGCTATGCGGCTGTTTTAGCCGTAAAAAATTAAGGGCCTATGTGAAATGTCAAGAGTTTTCTATTATAACCGATCATGCATCTTTAAAATGGCTCATGACCCAGGTGGCTCTTAATTTACGTTTAACTCATTGGTCTCCCATGATAATCACGGAGGAATTAACAAAACCCTAGAAAGACTCAGAAGATATTATTACTGGCCAAACACTGTAACAGACGTTAAGAACTGTATAAATGCTTGTGACATTTGTAAGGCCACGAATCATCCCAATCAGACTTTGAAACTCAAGATGGGACATACTGATCAACCACCGAGATTTTTTAAAAGTTGTTTGTCGATTTTTGGAACACTTCACGCAGCAAATCTGGGAATATAGGTATTTTTGTTGTACTAAACCATGTGTCGAAATTTGCATTTTTGTCAAGCTGTTAGAAATTATTTTGAAGAAGATCTCTTCCATTGCTTCGGAATACCCGAAACTATATTATCTGACAACGGAGATCAGTTTAAGTCTAATACCTTCAATTCTTGCTAGACAAATAAAAAATTCTCCATCGTTGTATTCCACCCCAAGCGCGATTTTATTGGGGGGAAAATGTAATGCGCTTGCTCAAATACACAACAATTCATTATGCTTGAAGCTATGCTATCGTTTTTTTCAAGCCGAGCTTCGGCCAACGGAATCATACGGCCTAGGAATCAAATTAAAAAAAAAACGTTTATCTCTTTTCTTTCTCTCTTTATTTTATTTACCGCCCATTTAAGTCTAATTCTGTACAAGAAAAAAACTTGAATCACGTCCGATCGACGTGAATTTTGAGTTCCTAGTGGCTTGACCTTGTGAAGTGATGTAGAATAGATGGAATTTGTAATGTCTCCCATCAACAAATTTTTAAATAATGAAAAAAGTTTTTTTGCATTTCCAAAAAAATAAAGATAAGGAAAAGTGAAACCAAATGCAGACTTCAGCAACCTACGTGACTGTTCAAAGTGCACCTTTTTTGTGAGCGTCACGCTGCCGTTCAGCGGTCACATTATGCCGTGCCGACTACCTTCACCCCGCCTCGAATCTATAATTGGACAATTGGTCCGCTACACCCGCAACTGAAACCGTGTTGGTGTCTGTGCGTGATGTGCTCCAGCTAATCCTCCAAGTCGACCGAGAATCAAATCCTCTTGTGTATTTCAATTATATCGCATAAATTATTTTTGGTTTTTTTTACAAATGATTTAAAATAAATTGGAAAATAATATAAAAATATATATAAATATATATATATATATATATATATAAAACCTAACCCACACATACTATTATTATTATTCGGACCCTATAGCTCTTCCATCAGCCCCAGCTGCCGCACGAATGTGAGGATCTTTGTTGGGTTTATGTCTTCTATGTCTCTGAAATTCAAAACATACACCCCTAGGATGCTGCGTCTTCTTCTAGTTAAGGCGGCACATTCTGTTAGGATGTGCATTAAGGATTCCTCCTCTCTTTCACAAAACCTGCACAGATCGGTACAATATATACCTATTTAAGTTAGGTGACTTCTAAGTCTACAGTGTCCTGTCAATAGACCGGTAAGTATCCTACGGTTGTTCTTTCCCATGGTTATAACTTGTTTAAATCGTCTAAAATTATAACCACTTAGGAGATATCTGGCTTGTCGGAGTCCTGCTGCCTCTGACCAGCTCTGTTGTCGCATCTGTCTCTCCTCATTTCTAAGTTCCAGTCGTATAGCGTATCTCACTATGCCGCAATAGAGTTGTATAGTGTGTTTCCCTATGGCACAATACGGTTCGGATCCTACCAGGAACCTTTCTGCCCCCATTCTCGCCTGCTTATCAGCCGCCTTGTTACCCGCTATATCCCTATGGCTCGGAACCCATCGCAGGGTAAGCCTGTTGTGAGTCCCGAATAGGTATAGCTTTGAACGAACTTCATGGACTACCTTCGATGTTATCTAAGTCTATCTAGGATGGACCCCCCACTCCAAGACCTGTGCCGTGATTGGTGAGTGATCCATCGATGTACCACTTTATGGTGTGCGGTTTCATAGGGTGGACTTCATCCAGAGTTGTCCATTCCCTTTTACTACTCATACGGATACCATTTCGTCCCTAGGTTGCATTAGCAGGGGCAGTTCGTTTGAAAGGAGTTAAGCATATTTATGGCTTAGGATGTGGTTGCCCCCAACTCGTTCTGCTGACATCCTTAAACGCGTGGCTTTCTGCTTTAGCCTTATGGTATGGTGGACTATTTTCGTAGGGTTTAGGTTGAGTCCAACCTCCAGACCCCAGTTATTCGTTAGACTGGACTATGTCACAGAGCGATTCTTCAAATTTGCCTCGCGCTATGATAACAATGTCATCGGCATAACCTTGACATTGAATACCACTGTTAGCAAGTCCGTTAAGTAGTTCGTCTACTAACAGACTCAAGATCAGCGGAGACAACACGCGTCCTTGGGGACAGCCTTTGAAGAAACAAGTAAATAGAATTAAAATTAGTTAACAACAAAATTTATTTAGTTGAATGTTGAAACAAAAATGAGCGGCAGCGAAGTGACAAAGTGAAACTTAATTCGCACAATAACCAACATAAAAGTTTTAAATTGATTTTTGCAAAAGTGAATTCTCCCTCCCCCCAAGCTCAATTGGATGACCTGTTGACAAAAGATCTTTTGGAAGTGGGAAAATTCAAGTGAGTACGTAAACTATATTATCATATTAATTTATTACTTTTCTTGGCGGTGAGAGAAAATAAAAGAGGAAAAAAATATATGCATAAATTCACTGAACTCCTCTCAAACTCTCAACCGGAGATAAACGAGCATTTGAACTTTGTTAAAAGATCATCTCAAAAGTCGCAACATTTTTTATTAATATCGGCGGTAATTTTTTTTGACTACTCAAATTACACGATTAAAACAAAAATAAATAAATAAATAAAATGATAAAATATTGTTAGAAGAAAAAAAAAAAACATTTAAAATGAAATGAACAGGAAACAAAAAAATATAATAAAAATCAAACGTTAAACATTCAAGAGAAAAAAAACGTTTAAAATGAAATGAATTGGAAAAAACTTCTTTTTTTTGTAAATAAATGAATAAATAAATAAATATACATTCATACATTAATAAATTATATCCATCAATTAAATAAATAAATAAACTCGATCGCTCTCTTATTCTCTAGTATTATAGATCATGCTAATTTTATGATTTCAATTTATTATCCCTTAGTTCCATAATTAATAATCACGAATATGTTTAAACATTAGCATCCTGTAATCTTTTAAAATAGCCGTTAGTATATTATCTTACATTAAATTTTTTTGAAATTATAAGCTACCGAATTGTCAATAATAATATTTATTGCGCTTTCACCTTTTTGGCTCTAAAATTGTTGCTGGAGGTCCGCCAATCAAAAAATGGGCCGGAGTCAAAACATCTAAGTTCCAAGATTCTCTGAAATTGAGACTAAATGGCGAGAATTAATAATGGCCGCTATTTGGCAAACGAGAGTTCGCAACTCCTCAAATCTGAGCAGCTACTGGCCAACACAGTAATAAAAATAATGCTTGGCGGTTTTCACTGCTGCTTCCCACAATCCGCAAAAGTGTGAAGAGCGAGGGGAATGAAACACCAATCAATATTGTCCGCCAGGCGGAATTGGTGTACAGCACTAGCATGAGCATCGCTCAAAACCAGGTTTTTCAACTCCTTCAGATTGTTCTTGGCTCCCACGAAGATTGTGACGTTGTCAGACCAAATCTGAACTCCTCAGAGCGGCAAGAAATTATGCTGTTGTTAAGTCCTGTACCAGCTACAAGTGAACAGCCTTAGTGGTGAAGCAGATGAAGACCGAAATGTATCATTTGACTGGTGTTCTGGTACAAAAAATAGATTTGTAGAAAAAGGGGCCGCAGTAATCAACTCCAGTCACTTCAAACGAACAAGATGCTTCAATCCGCTCTGTTGGCAAGATGTCCATGATGTGTTCGATTAGCTGTGGCTTAGCTCGGAAACATCTGACGCATTTGTCGACAACCGGAAACACAGTTTTCAATTCGCCAATTGGCCAATATTGAAGGCGTAAATTGGCAAGAAGTGCGCGAGGGCCTGAGTGCAGATTACGCTCATGAAATTCTTTGATGATTGCCAGAGTTATTGGGTGGCGTTTAGGCAGGATGATTGGATGTCGGGCATCATAGGGCAGACTTGAGTCGGCGAGTCGGCAACAGTGACACAATGGGACTAGACTTCCTGAGTGCTCTTCTTGTTAGCAAAGTCTTCATATTTCCCACATATGGGAATTCCTGATGAGACAAGAAGCATAATAGTTCCTTGATGAATGTCTGAAGCGTTGAGACCCTGATGTCGAAGGCGATGAATAAACTTGAAGAAGTAAGCAAATTTCCGTTATATAGGAGCAAATGAATTAGCAAATTTGGAATTAATACTTATATCTTCATAAGGGGACTTGATGAGTAACACAGTCTTTCGAAATTCCATCGAGGGTCTTTTGAGCGCACAGACGGAGGCCATCCATCCTGGGAACATAGTGCCACTCCATGCTGATAGTTCGTTCCTGATTTGTAGCAACACGATTGGCCAGGAAGATATTTACGTTGCTAGAGTCATCATTGATACAAGACATGGCAATAGCAGAATCACACGAGCAGTAAATTCGTCCTCTAAAGCATCCCATCGACTTGACATCATGCATAAGGTGAGATAGCAACATCGCTCCGGAACCGACAGCGTCTTGAGCATAAAAGACAACTAGTGGGATTTTGACATCTGGATACTGTATAAATGCAGGCTCCATAAGCTTCATAACCGGCTCGCAAAATCCATGCACTTCCAGTGCTGACTGAGGGTCTAGCAGTAATTTTGGTAAACTGAAGCTGCTGACATTTTCAAAACTGCTGGCAGGCAGAGCTTAATGCAACTGGTAGGTTTTCGTCCCAGTCAACCTTTGCCTTCCACAGTTGCTACAGGAATATTTTGCACCTAGCAATTGCAGGTTCAACAAGACCAAGAGGGTCATAGAACAGGTGACAATAAGAACAAGAGATTATCCAAAGATGGATTCCAAGCAAGACCAAGAGTTTTAGCTACCTTTTTAATTTTTTTTTGTATAGCGGTTCAACCTCCTGCACGTTGTATTTGACCAAAATGTGCAAGCCAAAGGGTTGACGCAGTTGTGCAACCGGCCATTATATCCACTCGTATGTCGGTTAATTTGTTGTGTGACTGTCGGTAGAACCTCTACGTAACCGCAGCTGCTTTAAAAGCAGTGGTGGAGTTAGCAAGGAACCCAATGGTATCCGCATATCCGCGTGGCAAGCAGCGTGTTTCTGGCTACTGGGGTCGATAAGTCCGCAGTGTACAATGTGTACAAGGCAGGTCCAAGGACACTACCCTGTGGTACACCTACTTCAATGAGGCGGATGTTTAATCGTTCGCACCAAACTTCAACCATAAAAGAATAGCCATACAGGTAAGACCTGAGCAGTAAATACGGCGCCGATGGTAGCAGGGACTTAAGCTTAAAAAGCAGGCCATCATGCCATACGCGATCAAATGCCTGCTGGATATCCAGGAAGACGGCAGAGCTCGATGAACTTGCTCTGGTGGATCATGGTGATGCCTGAAGCCAAACTGACGATCAGGAATGGCCGTCCGGAAGCCACTTACTGCCGACAATCTTCCAAGAAATATTTTTTCAAATATCTTGGAGAAAGTGGACAGCAAGCTTATCGGTCGATATGACGACGCAAGATTATCCGGCTTGCAAGGTTTTGGAACCATCGCAATCATAGCGCACTTCCACTGAGTGGGGAAGTGATGGACGCGAGCAATGGAACTAAAAAGTAGCACCAAGAACATCACTCCCTTCTCTGGGAGGGCCTTAGCAACTCTGTCGTCAATGCCATCATAGCCAGGGGCCTTGGTGAACTTAATCTGCGAATCAATGCGGATACAACGCATTGCCTATCCTGGAAATATTTTCTCTTAATGTCAAACCGCAGCTTTCGCAGCTTGTGTGCAACCCGCCTAAAGTCCCTTAGATCCAACGGATTGCGTGAGCGCATATATTGACGACGCAGTGCTCTCTAGTGCCTTACCAGATCCAAAATCTCTGGTTTTAAAAGAGGCTGAGCTGGACTGGGAGGCAAACAAGGTAATTGGTCAAGCATGAAGTATTCTGCCGCCACGTTAATATTACGCAGGAAGAACTTCGCTGCGTCGTCAATATCACCCGTGGAACTCAGCTCCATGTTCAAGTTGACAAGCTACTCCAATCTCTGTCGGAATCGGGTGATGTTTGCCTGGCGCGGCGAAAGACGTGTGTTGGGAGCATTCAGAGATGCAACCACTCTGTACTCAACGATCAAAGGGATGTGATCGGAGTTAAGCTCAATTTGCTCGGATATGTCAAGACAGTCAGACCGGATTCCAGCGTACACAGCCTATGTTTGCCGTACGAGTAGTGAGCTGTACCTCCCGTGGCAGTTGATTGGATGTTGGAGTCTCTCACGCAATCCGCAAGCGCAATCCCACGGCGAGTGTCCAACGCTGCACCACGGAGATGGTGTTGAGCACTCTAGTCTCCAGCAATCAGGAACTTGGGGCCAAGCTCCTCGAGGAGACATTAAAAGTCTTCTATTTCCTACACAAGACGGGGTGGACAATAAACACCCGATAGGACTACTTCGCCTTGATCACTGTTGGCTGGAATGTTCCAATTTTTTATATCAATTGCAATGCTGGGTTGACTGTCCGTAAGGGTGGGTGAGAGCAAAGCTGTAAGAGAATCGGCATAATCCGATATTTGAGACTTGAAGCAAATGTCCACCGTATGACCTTCAGTACGAAAATTAGTGTCACCAAGACCGGACACTATAGTTGTAGGTCGATTTTTTTTTACTGTAACTGTTGCGCCAAACGAAAGGTGACCAGGTACAGTTGAGAGCCCGAATCCAGTAAGGCTCTGCATGGAAGAAATAGGCTGGAACGACTTTTCACTAGTATGATAGCACGAGACAAATTTCTAAATCCCCGATGTATGCATAAATGATATGGCCGACACAGTTACAAAATGTGCACGTAGAATTGTTGGATTGGGATTTTGATTGTTTTTTTTCATCTGAGTATTGAGGGAATGATATCCCATTACATGCTCCAGGTTCTCTAACTTCTGGCATCGCTTCTCCAAGAATGAGCTGGGGTATTTGGTCCACCAGAGCAGACTGCTCCCAACAAGTCTGAGTAGTGATGTTCAGTTTTTGGAGGCGGCATGTATATGATCATGCAGCCAGATATTTCCTGGGCGCTTCCCAATGACTCAATCGCGCATATGCGAGTTGACCTTGCCTGAAAACTTTAGAAATTTCCTTGCTGAAGTCGAATCCATCTTGTCGCGACCCAATAATCTCCTTGATATGCGATTGGAAAACGAATCGTCTTGTTGTTAAGCGTTTGCTTGATATTTCTAACGAACGTACTGAGTCTGAAGCTACCGATAAACCCGATAAACTCGACTGCAAGTGCTGAAGCTTTTTCAATATCACTAAGCTCAATGTCATTTGTCAATAATTGAGTTAAACATGGATATGAAGTTTGCAAGTATTCCGTGTAACCGCCAAAAAACGTAGACGGCATGAGCTCCAGTAAGCGCGGTCTATGAGAACGATTTGGTGACCGCTCAACTATCGATTCAACATGCCGAAATGTTTACGATAAGGGACGCGATTTGAACATTCTCCAAGCTGCCTTTTTAAACGACATGCCTCCTTTTACAAAAAGCCTCAGACGGTTTCTGCTTAAATCACTGCCTATTTCATTGTAGTCAAGGCGTTCCAGACTGTCATGAGCAAAATTGAATGAGGTTTCCGTTATGTTTAAAAGTTCTAAGTTTAACTTAAGTTCAACCGAATCAACCGAACTTAACACAGACACCGGCAATAACACGTCTAGCCTCTGTAGCGCGGCATAAATTGATTCCGACTTGCGCTTTTAAAAGAAATATCTGCAGACAGACTGTCATCGGACGAGACTGTTGTGTTCATGCTTACGCTTAACGCACACACAAAATTTCATCTAAATGAACAAAGTAAACCGACAGGGCAATGCACCGACAACGAACGGTTTCTATGTATCACCTACGAGCAACACGAAACAAGTTCACAAAAGTTCAAAGCGAAGCAGAGGCACTTCTTTTGCACTTGTCTTATTATTTGATTTGTGCACTTTTGGCTGGCTGCTCATATTTAAAGGATTTCTGTTGTTGTTTATTAAACGTACCTTATGTTTTAATCACTACAACACACCAGCAGAAATCGCGTCGGGGTCACCAATGTTTGAGCTATCAGCTTTTTGTTGTCCAATAATAACAGAAGGATATTTCACCTTAAAAATGTAATGAAGGTATTCAGACTAGAAGCCAGAGCTTATTCTTTTTAACAATCCTTTGTTTTTGTTTTATTAAAATGTTAAAGTCAATAGCTAAACCTTTTCAACACGATTGTAACTCTCGATCAATAGGCTAGAGTAGCAAACAAGGAATAACAAGCTGCAGAAGCTGGCGGCTTAGCGAACGCCATTTTTCGAGAGAGAGAGAGAGAGAGAGAGAGAAACAGAGCACTGCACAAAAAGCTAAATGCTGGCTGCTGCAGCCAAACTACATTTTACAGAGTGTGCACATGCAACAACAACTATTTATATTACGCCACGCAGGCGACAAATTCAGTTTACATACATAATTAATGTGATTGTAGCTTTGGTGCTTCTGCTGCCAAAAAATATAAATGATTATTGAGAGCAGCGGTTATTCCGTGAAACCAATGATGCGGTAGTTGAAGCCGTCTCATTGTTTCTGGGAAACACTTCTTAAATAATCCTGGTGGTACCATATCTGGCAAATTGACTTGGTTTATAATGTTGGTTTATTTCGCCTTGTTGAACGTACATCGCACGTCTCGTACGTATAAGACTGGACAATAGTAGCGTGCTGCTATTCAGGCTATTGATTTCCTTATACCCATATGGCTTGCGGGGCGGTATTGCGGTTTTTTCTTAAGTCGAGCCTCATAGGCACGTGTCCTTCAGAGGTTGTAGGGATAGGACATCAGCAACCACACTAAGGATGATTTTCCTATATTTGGCATCAAAATCAAAATGTTCAAGTTCTCGCAATCATGCCTAATGATCTTTCGATGGTGTTCAGCCACTTAATTGTCACGTGATCCGTAATGACAGTGAAGTGGTATCCTACCAAGAGCGGTCTTGGCTTCTTTATGCCCCGGATTATCGCAAGACACTCTTTTTCGGTCACACAGTAGTTACGCTCCGCACCATTTAAAGATCTGCTTGCATATGTTCTCCTCTGAGTTATAGCTCCCAAGCCAAAATTGTTTTCATCCGTCTGCAAGCGAAATGATCTTGAGAATTCTGGGAATGCTAATACAGGGGATTTTTTCCCTTCTTCGGTCACCTGATGACTAAGGTTTTCAGCTCGTTCTTGAAGAAGTCGCACATGTCCACATTGATACTCAGATTCGCTGTTCTAAGCCTTCGGAACACCTATCTCAAGCTTTATGAGGGCTCGATGCATCCTTTCGCCAACGATTGGTCCACCTGTTTTTTGATTTCGTCTTACATCTTGAGACTCTTAGGGAAATATCGATGATTAATTGGCCGATCATCACTCATAACAATTTGATGCTCAGTTGTAGGCGAATGTTCTTTCTATATTCTGAAGTGCCCCCAATTCTCTTCGGCAAAATTCATCAATTTCTGCGTTCGAATGTATTGGTATTACGACTGTTGTGGCTAAGGAAAATCGTCTCCTCTAAATGCTGTGTTTCGCACTTTGGGATGCTTACTAGTACACCCAACACTTACAAGAAGTCCCATCCAAGAATTAAGTCGTCGATGACTCCTGGGAATATCGCCGGTTTTCGTTATATATGGTCAACAATATTCCAGCATAGGATTCGTACACTCAACTGCAAGTGTCCATCCTGACCGCAAAATCTGAATGGCCTCGCTGGATTGTTTATATGTGTTTGTTAGTTGTCGCGTTTCGTCTTCGGGGCTGCTCTGGGTGTCGTGTCAGCTTCGACTCGCACATGATGTGCTAAGCGGGCTCTATGTGATTGTAATGTGTTGCCTCCTGAAGCATCTATGGTGGCCCGTTGCATCGTCGTGGTGGCTCTATGCATCTTTGTTGTGGCTCCATATGCATTCGCTGTTGTGTGTTGTAGTTCGCCTTTTCCATGCGGCTCTATTGTCTCAGTTTTTCCGTGTGCGCTTCGAGTTCTTCAAACACTTCGGCCAAATACATACATTTCTCTTCCCCCTCCTAATCAATCATATCGCCCCAACCAACGCACGCGATATCTTTTATTTAATACATTGTGCACAGCGAGCACGTAGCGCAAGGAAATCTAAGGAGCCCCGACCAATTACCGATGGTACAACCGGAACCAGCGCCTCCACCTGCTCGTCAATAATAGGTTAAATGTGCAGTGCAGGGCACTGCTCTAACGACCCAGGAAGATCATCATCCCATACTCATCACAAATGATCAATTACAACATGTTTTCCAGAAGACAATAAAGAGTGTGCATAATATTCCGCCTTCTTAAGTATCAGCAAGTGACCAAGTGAATCCAAATGTAAAACAAGTGAAGGTAAATGATCATCAGAGGTGTTGCTCACGCGCCTGCATACAAACGCACGTATGTTTTTGTTTAGTGCTTATCAATTATTTTTGTTTGGTATAAGCGTGTCAGCAGATCATAAATTATGAATATATCATCAAATTATTAAGCCACCCAACACTCTGCAGTTTAAGCACAGAACATATTTGCAAAAATTATCTAAATGACCTTTAGTGTCGCGCCTAATGGCCAGATATATGAATTATTGTAATATAATTTAGTTTTGAAAATGGATTAGAATCTAAGCATTTATACTCGCTGATATTTAAACATAACGGATGGTCAACTTAATAATTGATTGATTTACTGCTGTGGCCTCATCTCTCGTCAAAGTAATCTTATGCCAAATGATCACCTCGACTGGAGCATAAAAACAAAAATAAAGTGATTAAAGTAAATGCCTATTAGACAGATACATTACTTATATATTTTAATATGCATAGGTATACTTATTAAATGCAGAGAGTATATACATATATGTATGGTTGAAAATGCCTGCCTAGAGCAGCTACATCTGTTATGTAATTTTTTTTATAATTGAATAAATATATAATTGAAACAATACCCCTCACATAATGTAATGTAATGGTATTTTAACATCCACGGAAACTTGAATTTGAATTGGCCTATGAACCATAAGTAAACCACTGAAAATTTAAATTCATTGTTAACCAATAAGAGAGCATAATTTATATTTAACAATGTACCACATCTTAAAAATTTGAAACATCATAGAATTAAGAATTATGTTAGCACTTAGTACATATTTAATGAAGTCGAGTATATGAAGTTTCTTATGAATATAAAATGAAGTGCTAAGAGTTTGGTTAAACTTTCGTTTGTTGAGTATTTATCCAGTATAAGGTCCTAATAAAATGTGGTAAGATTTATAAAGTCTTGTCCAAGGAATAATGAAATAAAACTAATATCATTTTCATGATAGGGAGGGTAAGGAAGAGGGACGACTAACATCTATATTTCCTTTAACAAAACTAGTAACTAGTTAGACAAGTTACACAGATTGTTACTTGTTTTCCTTCCACTTACTATTTAAGAGTACAATTGTATTGTTTGGATACGAAAGAACCCCGGCAATTCGACGGGCTAATATCGGGCATAGGGATAGTGCGCAATTCGATCCCGAACAATACTCAAGTCATTGAAATTGGCAAATTCACCCGTTAATCACTAGGCAAACCCTATAAGTTAAACCAGAGGGAATAGCTTATAAAATAATAATGTGACCACACTCCCGTACTACGCAATGAACTTTGTTATTTATTTTCATCAGCGCGCAACCGCAAGTGTAAGCTTGAGGACGAAAAGCTTAATAAACGCACGGTTAAGCCAGCTGCAATTGAACAAAGCGCAAGCGCAAGTTTCAGAACGAAAAGTTTTATGAACACACGCTTAAGCTGCATCAGCTGAGCTACACTTGCGGCGAGCGTGCAGGCTAAGCTTGCAAACCCCTTAAGCCTGAGGCCGAAATAATATATACAGAATGTCAATAAAGTGTTTTGAAACAGGAAAAATTCATATTTTCTCATCTCTTTAGCAAAAAAAGTATTTTATTATTGACTTTTATTTATTTTCTCATTTTTGTATTATTAAGTGGACTTCTTAAGACTATTTAAAAAAAAATGAACAAGATTCATCCATTTAAATGATTATAAAATTTTAAAAACAAAAATTATGCGTTCCTTGGAAGTCGTCTGTTTACGATTTTGCAATTCTCTTTTCAGCCAACCCCGGTAGTAATAACCAATTTTTCTTATGTCTTGCGTTTTGTCTGTGACCTTTGTAAACATATTCTGTTGAAATTTGTCCCCGCAAGATCATTTTTGCATAAAAAAGTAATATTATGAAAAATATAAGTTATTGAAGTTCGCATTGGTATATATAGCCCCCAGATCGGGATACCGATAGATTTTCGAATTGATTAATGTGTGTCCTTGAGGCAGTATCCCCACCTACAAGGGAGCACCTTCCGAGCAAATAACGCGAAATCCTTGCTGTATTCAAAAAAAGGTAGACTGAGATTAAGGGGTATTATTAAGTATAGTAAAAGGTAATGCCCGAACAGTGTCAATAATTCTCTTTAAACGAGGTACCTACTCTATCGCTTCAAGGGTTACATGCATGTCGAAAAGCAAAAGCCGCTTTTCAGTAATAATTAATTAAAGTAGCGGCTTTTTTCGTGAAACCAGTGATGAGTATCCATTGCGGTAGGGAAGCTGCCTCATTGTTTCCTGGGAAACATTTCTTAAATAATCCTGGTTTCGCCTTGTTGAACGCACATCGCACGTCTCGTACGTATAAGCCTGGACAATAGTAGCGTGCTTCTATTCGGACTATTGTTTTCCTTATACACATATGACTTGCGGGGGCGGTATTATGGGTTTCTCTTAGGTCTTGCGTTCTCTTTGTGGTGGGCACACATAGCATCCAGGCTGCCACATCCTCGGTTCCAGCTCGATGACGGATGTGTTTATATAAGTTTCCAGACTCTTCACTGTAATCATGAAACCTACTTGGATTTTTCACTATGTCGTCCGCATATTTTGCATCCAGTTAAAATTTTTGTTTGCCTGGTCCATCACGTGTCCTTCAGAGGTTGTAGAGAAAGGACATCTGCAACCACATTAAGCATGCTTTTCCTGTATTTGACATCAAAATCAAACCGGTCAAGTTCTCGCAATCCTGACTAATGGTCTCCATCCAAGTACGGTCTTAGTTTCCTTATGTCGTAGATTATCGCAAGACACTCTTTTTCGGTCACACAGTAATTACGGTCCGCACCATTTATAGATCTGCATTGCATATAGTCCTCCTCTGAGTTATTGCTCCCAAGCCATAATTGCTTTCATCCGTCTGCAAGCGAAATGATCTTGAGAATTCTGGGAATGCTAACACAGGGGATTGTGTCAGCTTTGCTTTGACCATTTAGAAAGCTTCTTGATGCTCTCCGGTCCATTCCCATTTTGAACCTTTTTCCGACAATGTGTTTAATGGATGAACACTAGTGGCGAAATATGGTTGGAAATGCCTGCACCATTATGCCACACGTATGTGTTGCCAAGTTCCTTGACGATTCCAGGTGGCTTCAATACGGCGATGGCAGCTTCTTTCTCTGATCAGTGTATATCCCTTCTTCGGCCACCTGCTGGCTAAGGTTTTCAGCTCCGTCTTGAAGATATCACACTTGTCCACATTGATACTCGGATTCGCTGGTCTCAGCCGTCGGAACACTTATCTCAAGTTGTCCATGTGTTCCTCGCGTGTTTTCCCGATCACTATGATGTCATCCAATTAGGCGAAAGCATGCGGCATCATTTCGGGTGCCATCACGCCATCAAGGGCCCTCTGAAACATAACTGTTGCCGAATGTAGACCGAATGGCAGTACTCTCAATTGAAACAGTCCGTTCCCTGAACTGTGAATACCGTCAGTCGCTCGACGCTCCTTCTCCATCGCGATTTGCCAGTGTCCGTCTTTGAGGTCCAAACTCACGATAAATCGTGCCTCTCTCAGCTAGTCTAGGACTATGGTGGACTCTCGGCAGAAGATATGCATTTTTATCGATTTGCTATTTAGTTGCCGAAAGTCCACATAGAAGCGTGATTTTCCTGTTTTTTTTTCACCATTACGATTCGTGCGCTGTGCGAGCTTTTCGAGGGCTCGATGCATCCTTTCGCCAACGATTGGTCCACCTGTTTGTTGATTCCGGCTTACATTTTGGGATTCTTAAGGAAATATCGCTGTTTAATTGCTGATCATCGCTCATGACAATTTGATACTCAGTTGCTAGGCGATGTTCCTTCATATTCTGAAATGCCTCCAATTCTCTTCGCAAAAATTCATCAATTTCTGCGTCCGAATGTATTGGTATAACGTCTGTTGTGGCTACGGAAAATATCTTCTCTTAATACTGTTTTTCATACTTTGAGATGATTACTAATACACCTGCAAAACTGTGCCCAAGAAGTCCCATCCAAGAACCAAGTCGTCGATGACTCCTGGGAATATCAGTGGGGCAATATCCATACTCCTCAGGCCTAGTCTGATTTTCTTCCGCTGTTTCGGCCGTCTGCCATACGGACTCGATGTTCGGTTGCGCTTCGTCGGCCTACGCTGATCAGCCTCTATGTCTATCGTAGCCTTGTACTAGTGGTTGCCGATCTATACGACCGCTGCTAATTGCGCTCCCTCGTGGTGTTCGGCACCCGCTCGCCCCTAGGTGGCGAACGCCGGTGTTCGTTCCCGATGGACAAAATACTGACGTACGAACATAATCGACAATATTCCAGCATGGGATACGTACACCCAATGGCAAAGTGTCCATCCTGACCTCAAAATCTGCATGGCCTCGCTGGATTGTTTATATGTGTTTGTTAGCTGTTGCGTTTCGTCCTCGGGGCTGCTCTGGGTCTCGTGTCGGCTTCGACTCATGGAGTTCCTGTTGATATAGGGCCGTAGGGCATCCCAAGGGATCCTGATGTATATAACGGCCCGCAGGATCATGGCAGGGTGGGCGAGTGCGCCAAAAGGTAGCACCACAATAAAAAAAAATTAAAAGGGATGACCTGATAACTTGAGTGATTTGATCCTCCTATTACTTTTGATCTTTTCTTCTTCTCATGTCCATGGTCTGTGTCGTATAGTACGCGAAAAATAATATATATAACTAATAACTAGGAAGCCATTTTAATATGTCGGTTGACAAATAATAACCCACCCCGATTGCCGGTGAGCTTCAGCCCGATCAAGCGCGTACTCCGAACGTATGAATAGCGCATCTGCTCCACATTTTTCATTACAGATAATTATAATTAGTTATAATTTATTTTGGCGCCCAACGTATGGGGACTGTTCAGTTAAAAATATTAGTGTTTAATAAGCTAACAGGAGGTTAATCGAAAGGCCATCGGTTAGGCATCCGATCTACAGTAGTATTGAAAGAAGAAAAATAAACCATACTAGTGTTTTGCAGCTGTACAGGCTCACAAATTTCGAAGTCAACTATATGATGTAGCAGTTATCTGTTTACACAATGACTTCATATCCCATATTGTCTTTGTTTTGATAATAGAGATGTAGTAACATTATTCGATTCCAAAATATTGATAATGACCGTCTCAGTAAACAAAACAATATTGCGCTCGTGTGAGTTCTAGGAATAATAACAATTTCAGAATAATTGTGTTGTCAACCGCAATCACAAACGCAAATTCCTTCAGTGGTGCTACGATTAATGTGGAGCTTTCGCTGGCGAGGATTCGTGGATG